>OX155963.1:16904074-16951574 GCA_944548615.1 Micropterix aruncella
GGTCCCAGGTAAAATTCCGTCACGTTCCGCGTAAATTGCTCCCAAATTCAAAGCTGCATTTCTGTTATTTATAGAACCCGATGAGAGAAAGCCTTAAATGGCACTTCAAAAAGCCATTCGGTTTGAGGCACAAAGAGAGCGAGGTTGGGTTTTTCAGCGAGGGGTTGGAAGGGGGGGGGGGGAGAGGCGGAAATTGCTCAGAAATGTAACACCGCTTCAACATGTGTCCCGGGAGTGAGGGAAGGAACATTTACACATGCCGGTGAGGTGTGATAAAAACGAGGATATTTATGTTACGTTATGTCGACAAGAAATAAATTACGATCGTTCGGCAATAAAAATTGTAATTCACAAAGGCAGAAACATTGTCGGTTATGATTTTCAAGCAAATCAAACACAATGTGTAAGTTTGTTAACCAGATGTATGTTTGTTACAACTAGAGCCGTCATTTACAACGGATGAACCCGTCACCTCAGGATGTTTTAACGATATTAGATCGGTATTTATTGTTCTGTCTCCTGTGAGGTGAGCGTAAAAGACTTGGGACGAAAACAATCCAATATCTAGAGACGCCACTCGCCCATAAGAAGCAAACGCCGTATCGCGAGAAACCGGGTTTTCAACCAGCGGGCCGACACTCGCGCCCTCACTTCCAGTTACAGCCAGATTTCTCCGGCCTCCCGACTGGTCACAGGTTCGAGGCCTCCCTTGGGTAGCGGTGATTCAGTGTCTACCTAATCTATCGCGGACCACGGAGTCCTTTACCTGGCTGTTCGCCCGGTATCGGGTAGACAAACGGTCGTTTCAAGAGCGGTTGCTACAAGGTAAACAGCCGCCCCAGAAAAAAAAAGCCGTTTCCAGATTCCCCCGGCTATCAGTCGGAGTGGACAATCGATTGGTTAACGCTGCACAGTGCGTAAACCGTCCAGGAGCGCCCGATTACGATTCAGGGGAACTGGACCGCAGGCACAGAGTCCTACCCGGTCTCGCACATCTGCTTGGAGGCTGCCGGATGGGTGTTGACCTGTGAGTTCAGCCGACCCTAAAACACATGGCTTATAATGGCTTAACTATACAAGGCCCATTAGCCCCCTAATACATGATAATAACAGCTGCATCATAAACATTGTCGCGGATACGATACAACTACGATACGATAAGGCCCGGTAGCTCACTGGTTAGGTCGCCAGACCTTACATTTGGTAGCGAATGGTTTCGTGCAGTTCGGACCATAAGATCCATTGTGTTTCTAGGGTCGGTCCAACTCCCGATTCAGCTCCTATTCAGTAGCCTCCTCGAGTGAGGAACTACCCTGGATAGGACTCTCGCGTCCAAGGCGTCACAGCTAGTAGATCGCTTTCCCTTGTGGGATTGCCTTTCGGCGCTACTGGACGGTTTACGCACCGTTCGGCGACGGCAATCGGTTGTGCACTCTGACTAATTACTGAAGAAGTCTGGAGACTATGGAAATAATCTGTCTCCTAAGCAGCGGCGGTGGATGTTAACCTGCCGTCTTCCACTCTTGATCACAAATGACCAATTGGTTACCTGATCCTGAATTCAGAGCTGGGTATAAGATTATGGTCCACGATATATTCAAACTGAATCACAGCTGAACCTACGGCAGGTAGATGTCCGCGCAAGCGATCTCGAACCCGTCACAAGTCAGAGGACGGAGGTATTCTGATGGATAAATTTAGATGGAGATATCCTGCCAAAACTGGTATTCAGGGGGCGAGGCTGACACTTGGTTACCTTCCCGGTGCCTCGTCGTAAGCTTACTGGGCGGTAGGTTTGTACTCGTCCTCAAGTCTTCTACGGTTACCTCACTGGAGACAGATCGACCAATATCGTTAAAACTTCCAGGGGTGACGGGTTCGCCCATTGTAGTCGACATCTCTAACGAATCTTACATTGTAAGATTCCGAGTTCGATTCCCGGCCGGGTCATTATTTTTCCGTTAGGATAAAATAAGGGAATTGCATTTTCAATGCAGTCGATCCAATGAAATAACAAGAAATACGATTACACACGTGTTACATGGACACATACATAAAACACCTCGTAGTAGGGTTGGTTGTAAGAGATCACCATACGGAAATAAAACCACCCATTGTGAAATTTCACAATAAAGATTAGAAATAAACAAACTCCTTAATATGGTTTACGGAATCATTGAAGTCCCACTCCTTTCTAGAAAAATTATCTAAAACCGCGATTTCTGCATCTCAAATTCTATGGCTTCGAAGGGGGAGTGAATGGGTGGTAAGGTGAACGCTCACATGTGGCAAGACAGCTGTCCTAAACCTACCACAGCCGGTTCGTAAGTCCGGAATCCACTGCTCACCCCCCAGAAGTGTAAAAAAAAATAATAGTATTATGATGGGCCCGACTCCGGTCGGTGAATTCCATGGCAGCTCCGTTTGTATTTTATTTACTGCAGAAGAGTCTCCTCGGTGGCATTCGGAGTGGTCGCGTTCGGAGCGGCTATGGATTTCATATTTTACATGAACACGTCTATCATATGTTCGCGCCACATATGAGTACTATGTCAGGTTTTCCAGAAGTTACCTAAGTCGTGGCACCCTTAACCCTTATTACTCGTATCGGATATATTTTACCCCACGGTATGTTTGACAGCTTGCAATACCTTTATATTTAAAGTTATCTCCACGGCGTGCCCAGTAGCTGCCTAAATTAACCTTCCCCCTCCGCCACTCCATGATTCACTAGCGAACGGTGCTCCGTGCCGTGAGGTTGTGTCAGGAGCTCGTGCCTGAGTGTCTTGCTCCATGCGAGTATATATTGATTCAAGACAATGGCTTTGATTTGACAGAGACTCACCAGCAAACTCGAGCAACAACTGCCCCGGGCCATACGAAAACGTCTCAAGATGTGTGGGCCATACGAAAACGTCTCAAAATAACTTTAAAATATATAATAATAATAATAATAGAAGCCTTTATTCGCTGACCGTATTGTACAATTTTACCTTATGTGATAAAACAATATATTCTATTAATTTTTTAAAAGGTATCATATTATTCTTCAGCAGCCAGTTTTTTGGTCAGGTTGTCCTTCGACATAGGCCTCCCCCATTTTCTTCCATTCGTCTCTGTCCCAAGCCAACCTTCTCCATCCTTTCGGTAAGTCATCTTCCCATCTTTTAATTTGACGTCCTTTTTGTCTTTTCCCATTTCTAGGATACCATTCCATTACGTCCTTCGTCCATTTTTCTTTGTTGGTTCTCATGATGTGACCAGTCCAGTTCCATTTTAGTTTTCTAATTTTGTTTAAAACATCGTTCAAAAAAAAAATAAGGAAAAAAATAACAAAGGTGAACTTTAAAATACAAAGTATTAAATATTGTATTTTATTGTGCTCTTGAAATTGGGGTTAAATACGCCTATGCGAGCATTATTGTAACTTTATTGACGCGAGTTATTATGGGTTAAGAGCATTAGAATTTTAACACGCCCCCCCCCCCCCCCCAGTCATATAATTAATTTATTTATTATTTATTTATTTAGTAACCCATCTAGTAAACAATTAATGTGATATTTAGTAGTACTAGTAAACAAGTAAGATGTAAGTCGCCTAACTAGGCCTAGGCCTGTTCTAAGGCAGACTTTTAATGACTAGATATTAAGTGTGCACTGTCAACTTAAACTATAGTTAGTACTTATTTTTAAATCGACAAATATGAAACTAGAAATATTTACGCATATACAAATATAGATACTCATATACATGTATAGATAAAATATATATCCATATATGCACGCATACACATACATATATGTATGCGAAAATAATAATAAAACCAAAATAAATAAAAATAAAAAATAAATTAATATACATATATAAATCAATTACATATTGATATAACGTTTACATACCTATAATAGTCATTTAAAATTATCATGGTAAAAACTAAATACTAAGTACTAAATACTATCATTCAAAATACAACAGTCAGCATATTCCCTAAACCGTCCCTACCCACCTCCAACAACCAATCGGTTAGTGATTTTTTTAAAGTGGATGTGTTCTCACTACTTTTGATTGCTTCGGGAAGATTGTTGTACATTATAGGGCCCAATGAACGTGAAATGGCGCTGGCCAAATGCTGTGTAAGTTCTTGGCACCATCATATCACCAGTTTTTGTTGCTCTCGTCTTTCCAACTCGTTGCTTAATATCTATCCATGTTAAACGATAGTACTATCATCAAGGAAACGTACATAGCAAATTCATTTCCTTTATTTACTTTACGGGCCTACTAACTGACGAGGAGAAAAGTGTGAACGCGCTAAAAAAACGTGATGAAAAACGATATATACAATATTATGATTCCCCCCCCCCCCCCCCCTCCGCCCCCCCCCCCCCAGACGATTAAGACCATTTCCAGAATGAAGTCTGTCTGTGTGTCTGTGTGTCTCTATGTCTATGTGTATTCATCCACGATAGCGCCCAATAGCCTCATCAGATTGAGCTGAAGCTTGGCATGCAGGCATCATTTGGTCATAGTATCATTTGGTCATGGCATCATTTGGTGTGGTAGAAATCGGTCCACCAGAGGGCGCCCTAATCGTACTTCAATCGCGAAATATTGTACCAGAGACTTGAAATTCGGTACACAGGTGCGTTGTTGGGTCTAAACCACGTAGTGAATCACATTTTGGTAGGAATATCTTATATACAAGCTGCACAAATAATGTTTAAGGTCCGCCATACAAATGTATAGGGAATCAAATCATTAACTTTGGGGCGTTGCCCGTTTGATATCGCGCGACGCACGTTCGAAATTCAAATCTTTACTGCGTAGTGTCGCTCCTTCGAAATTCTAATGGCGAATTTTACGGCGACGCGCGCTTGAACCGATTATTAAATTGATTAAAATGGCGTCCTTGACTAATTGCCGTGAATGTCTTGGGATGACACAACCGTTTTTGTTTCTATCCATTGATCGTTAAGAACCACGTTCTAGATTCTTCGATTGAAGGTGTTGGTCGACAGAGGAGCAAATATAATTAAAGCCTATCGACTAAAGTGTTTACTGTATTCTTTGTTTTATGTATTCTTAATAATCAAAGTGCTTTTTATTATCATCTTACTCTATCTCAGACTACCCACTGCGACATTTACATGCTGCATTTTAATTCATTTTAACGAAACAGTTAAGTCGCGCTTATCGATATGTGTAGATTTTATTCCGATAGATATAAATCTGTTCCGGGTTGATAAGTAGTTTCTCCATATCTACAAAATAGCCTTTTATCATGGAATGTTTTACTGACTTTACGTCTTATCGTCTGTTCATATCGACCATTCCTCGGCCACTGCGCAGCTCCTACTGCAGATCAAGAAAGTGAGGTAACGGTTACGTAACGACGAAGATCCAATGAAACAGTCGCCGTGTTGTATTCTCATCCGGTGTCTGCCTGTTCTAGTTTTTCATTCTTCTTACTAAAGTACGAGCCAAAGGAACGTTCCCATGAGGATGCGGCTAACGTCGATATTGCTTATCGATGAATTACGATTGCTCGATGAAGCAGTATTATACAGCTGCATTTATTATGGTATCGATTGCCATATTTATAAATATTTTCGGTTGAAGTATTATTTTAGAATTAGAGTAATTAAATAATGACCTAATTATGTGATGTGAGTTATTAAATGAGTACTTAATAGATAACTGATTATTATAGCATAGCATATTATAGGTCATTATTAATTTCTAAACAGTCATTAGTAAAATGTTACCGTGGCATTTTGTAATAACGAGTCCCACATATGTATATTATAAAATGCTGCGCGGATAAAACATCCTTACTTGTCTATTAGTTAAGCAATGGAAACCATATTTTCTAACCTGGAGCAATTGAAGTTGAAGGGTGATATTAACATGCAGACTCGGAGCCTAACACATAACATTGTGTCATTTTTTGTCGAACTGAAAAGTGACCCGACCAAAAGTTTCGCTGCTCAATCTCAATAATATAATAATTTGCGAAGGTTGCGACACGCATCCCTACAAGCAGGCAGTAAAAGGGGCGGGGCCGGCCTAACGATTTATTGCCTCACCGGAACGTTCCTTTGGCCCGTACTATAGTTCTTACGTTTCCCAAACCATACTGCTATACCACGAAAGTCGCTATATTGAACATAATAATAGAAGACAAATCAATTAAATTATTACAACTATGAACGACATCTACACGTTGCGTTTCATAGTAAGATCCTGGTTGTCAAATTATAGTACCACATTGAACAATCTAACACGTTATAAATTAAATGGTATCATTACCAAAGAAAACTTTCAAGTACAGAAACGTTTAACGTCTTTTGGACAACGTCACTACAGCTTTCTTGCCCCTAGAATGGCTAACATTAATAATAAACACATGTTGGGAACACATGGCAGAAGAGAGACGGAAAACACATTTATGACAATATTAAAATAATGTATTTTTTTATGTACACATGTTTATATTTATTCTATTTAAGTATTTATTATATACATATTATTATTATTATTATTACTCATAATTATTATTGTTTATTATTACCAATTACTCATTGTTATTTAGTACTTATATATAGTTGTTATTTTAATAACCATTTTATTATTGGTATTCTCCTTAAAGCAGGCTCTGCCTAGTTAGGAGAGGCACAAAATATGTTAATTTGAAATACCTAATACGAGTATGTATATTTTTGGTCTTGGAAATAAAAATTTAAAAAATTATTTAAAAAAACAACTGAATTGTCTATACCGGCATTTTTTATACCTCCATTAAAATATATTATCCAGTGAGGACTATTGTTTAGAATACATAATCATTTAACAGATAATAAAATATATAAGATCTTTTAGATGGCATATACTTATGTAGACTTAAAAACAATTTAATACAAAAATACTGAGATTCAGAGTCAAGAAAGAGAGACTGAAGTCTAGGATATAAATTCCTTTGTATAAAATACCCACTTCAGTGTAATCATCGTTGTAATTGTTACACGGCTGCCCAACAAAAAAGGAGTGTAATGTGTTCTGGGTTCATCTATGTATGTTTTTCGTTTCTTTATTCCACCATACTTTCTAAGCGCTTAAACCGATTTAGAAGTGTGTGGTATTGTTAGAATCGTTAAGTCATCCTGAGTGACATAGGGTACATTACCTGTCGAAATATCAAGTAAGTAAGTTGTCTAAATGTCCAAATGTCAATAAAAAAAAATACTTTCATTTGTTGACTGGGGCTTTTCTAAGGTCTTTATGAGCCTTATAACTCTGTGACCATTGTTGATCTATTGTGTTCGCCACCTACTATAGTTCTGCGCTAAGCCTCGTGTCATTTAAGAACCGCAGCAGGCTTTTGGCGCCAGATTGTTTTACCTCCTCAGGTTGGAGGTAAAGACCACCCAAGTGTTTACGCATCAGCGGGCCACGCTCGCAGATGAGTGCTGGTGAGTTTCCTCGGCTCCTTGGCAGAACCTGCATATTTTTGTGTCTCTGAGCTTGAGGTTAAACATGTGTTTGTTCAGGCCACAATGCCCCGTGAGCGCCCTCACCAGTATGCGTAGATTGTTCCTATCATTGATTTTAAATACACTATAAAATCAATGGTTCCTATTTAGCGATAAGGCCTCACGGGGCCGCCGGACGGTCATAGTCAATACATTAACGTCAAATGAAAAGTCTTTTCGAGTACATTCCTGAAATATACATCTATCTATACATATGAATAAATACATAAACCACAAATATTAAAAAAAAAACATTTTAATAATATAAATACAATAGTTCACTTTCTGTAACGGCAGTCGTGTTTTTCAATTCTTATTAATATATTTACTTGTTAATCAAACAATACACAATATCAACATGATCCAATTTAAACAATGGCAATGTGTCATGTGTCATGTGTCATTATTGGATAGAAATGTGTCGGTGTTAATAGGGTGTCTGGATGTTGGGCGTCGCGGCGCGGCGGTGGGGGGGGGGGGGGTTCGCTTTGGCGGCAAATTGTCCAGCATCCGATTGGTCGTGACGATGATTACCTCCGTCCGTTGAAGTGTGCGCTTTTCAATTTCATCGGCGACACGTTTCATTCCGTCTCCACAAACGGCCGGCGAAACGTACCCATTTGCCCGCTATCGATCACAATATAACACAATACACAATATGCCTGTGTACATTCGTTTCATTATTTTTCGTCCCGCTACGTCAATGGTTTTTTTTACGACTGCCCAAAAAAAGGAATGTTATGTGATTTGGATTCATGTAGTATGCATGTTTTCCGTTTCTTTATTCCACCTTAACTTCTAAACGCTTGAACCGATTTCGAAGTGTGTAGTAATGTTAAGACTCGTTATGTCATCCCGAGAGTCATACGTACCGTGACCTCTTGGTCTCAAATAAGGAGATAGCAGCGTCTTCAATATAAATCGCCGCGTTACGCCTTTGAGTAAAGGACAGTCAGCATTTGACAGTTTACTTTTTACGTCCTTCCTCTTCGCGGCCGTCAGGGATAAACCGAGTCGAGTACAAAGAGAAGTATTTGTAATATTAATTCAGCAAAATAAATTATACAAAGTGTATTACTCTCCACAACATATTACCGATTTTTAAATAACCGATTATGGTTCTTCCGAATTTATTACACAAAAAGAAGTGTTAAGTGTTTAGATGCCATGTTAAGTGTTTAGATGTAATTTTTTTAGTCCTTTCATTAAATCACGGTCTTTTTATTTTTAGCTCCGAAAAGAATTTCAACAGTTACATTTTTTCTAATATCAACTGCAATGTTTTCCCCCGCATTCACGAACTAATGAGACTAAAACTCCTATTCGTGCACTCATATAAAAGAGCATATATTGCAAGAAGGTGTCCTTGTACATTGTTAAATAAAATAGAAGATTGGGCGTCCGATTGAACGCGTTCTAAAAAGCTCCTTCCCCGTGGGGCGGGCAGGAAAACACGTGGCGTTATGGGCGGAAGAGGATTACCGTCCCAGCCCGATATTGTACTGCCAGGGCGGAAAGTGGATACGGGGGGCGCGGATCGAAAACCATCGGTATTCAACCTAATATAATAAAAATAATAAAATCGTAACTTGAAAGCAAAACAGACAATTCGTTGAATGGTTGCCAAACTACCTCTCCATTAAAAAAAACCACCTCCACATTCCTACTTCCCTCTTTTGGGTTGAATTTCGCAAAACCCTCGAATACTTATCCACTTCTTGATGATAAATAGATAAGTAACTCAGTCAAGTTAGATAAGAGCATTTGCCTTTTATATTATACTGGCTTAACCCGGCTTCGATTCGCTGTGGCTCAGTCTGATATGAAATGAATGGGAAACACACCGATGTCGAGGCGCACCAAAGAATCTACCGGTGCGGGAGGGGGTGTATCGATTGCAACATTATGTCAAAATTTCATTTTACTATAAAAATGCGCGTATTCAAATGCGTATTCGTGCAGCTTGGGTGGTGTTGTCCAAAATCTATTTCATTTGGCCAGCACAACTCACGGTTCAACTCCTATTTGGTAGACTCCTCGAAGAAGGGCTTACCCTATCAGAGCCGCTGTGAGCTTCTGCCACGGCTGTAATCCTGCAGTTTGGAAGCGGTTTGGGATAAGAAGATAGCGGATTCGGGGGAATACCTCAGGCGGAACTAGTCAGCTGGCAAATAATTAGAGGGATCTGGAGACGTACGTTTCCTATGACAGCGGAGGGTAGTTATCGACCGGACGTCTTCAACCCTTGAATTGATCCGTCGGCCACCCGATCCCTAGGGACCATGGCGGGCAAAGGGCGTCGCGGTCCGCAAAATATTTAAACTGAATAACCGCTAATGTCGGGTAAAGGCCGCGCAAGCGACCTCGAACCCGTAACCAGATCGGAGGACGGAGAAATCCAGCCAAATCTGGTAGTAAGGGCGAGAGGTTGGCCGGTAGTTTTCAAATTTCAGTGCCTCGCGGTAAGGCGTCTGATTCTTACGGGCATGTTGACGAAGCTAGAATGTGGACTGTGTTGTCCCTGAGTCTATCACCTCACGGCTGAAAGGACGATCTATATCGTTATAACAGACTGAGGTGTCGGGTCGATGTACACAGATGTACGTCAAAACCTGGCAGCGGCGGATCTCTAGAAAGCAAAGAGAGCGCTGCCTAGGGGTTCCTGACTTGAATTTTCAAGGAGAGCATTGCCGATGCTGGGACAATCACGTTTTTTAAATTATTCTGTATATTACAAGTTTTGAAATGCATTAACCTAAGATTTTATATTGACCTTCCAATGTTCACTACCTCTGGCCCAATATTACATTACCGCGTACAATATTTGTAATTTTGCCGGAGATGCTGTTCTACTAAATGAGCAAATTAATCTTTAAATTAGTTAGGGTAGTTTGATCTAGTTAACCCTAGTAATATTAGGCATAATATAAACCGGTTTGTTGTAATCTTTTCAAATATTTCGCAACGCTATAATGGAAGTATTATATTCATTGAAGTAAATCTTACATTAAAAAATATAGAATGCGACGAATCAGCCTTTTACGTTTAACATTAAACTAGTAAATATATTAAAAAGAATTAAAAACAGAAAGTGAATGATTGTATTTAATTTTTTTTATTGCAGTTTTTTTCGTGAAATATTTATCAATCAGACTATTCATTTGACACTGAACACGATATATTTTGTATTTTTTTTTGGAATTTGGACATTTAGACAACCACGTACTTGATATTTGGATAGCTAAGGTACCCTAAGGCACTCGGGATGACATAACGATTTAAACAATACCACACACTTCTAAATTAGTTTAGAGAAGAGTTTAGAAGTTATGGTGGAATAAAGAAACGGAAAACATACATATATGAACCCTGAACACATTACACTCTTTTTTTTTGTTGGGCAGTTGTGTAATATTGGGAGTTCTTAAGGCTTTTTTAAGTTGGGCACAATTTACTCAGAATTTAATTTGACTATGGATTAGGTATATTTTTTAAGACGTCCTAAAATTATTTTTAATATGCCACCGATAAACAGGTGAGTTTTAATCAACAGGTCCTTCAAGGGGGTAAATTATAACGAGCAAGCTAGCAAATTTTAATTTTTAAAAATCGGGAGAAAAACCTATATTTTTTTTTTTTGGTTTTTGTTTTTTATTTGTTTAGATTTGAAGTACTGGACTGTTAAATAAAAGTATGACAAGGGTTTGAGCGCGGTGCGCCATCTAGCGGTAGATAAAATATTTTACCTACCATTAGGTTAAAACCCACCCTGTATATATATATATGATTTGAAACGGGCATAGCTCGTACCCAATAATAATCAATCAATATATCTAGAGCAAGTTACATAAATATAGAGTATTAAATGAGAAACCTGAAAAAAGTAGTTTTATGACACTTCTAATATAAATAATTAGGAATAATATTAAATTTACAAATTACACACAGGGCTAGTTTTGAATTTAAATTTATAATTTGAACAATAACCAAAAGTACCATAAAGTACCATGCACAAGCACTCACATGCACATTCGCACTACAGATACACACACCCACACACACATATATACACCCTCACACATATACAAATACACACAAACACACACTAACATCCATACACTCGCACCTAGCGATTTTAACTGTTACTTTTAAATTCTTTTTGGTTTTATTTATTTTGTATTGTTTAGCATATTTAATCCTTATATAGCAAATAATTTAAAACATCATTGGCTTTGTTACTGGTATATATATTATGCTTATACGTATTTTTTATGCTGTATGTTTTTAAGAAAAATAAAATTAAAAAAAAATAAATAAATAAAAATGTATTTTGAAATGTGTACTTTTAATATGGAATACTTTTAAGACGAACGATAAAAAACTTTTAATCCATAATCGCTAATAACGTCGTATTTCATGATACCACTCTAATGGGCTATTTATGATACCGCTCGGACAGGCCATCATAATCATTCTTCGTTTTTGTGGTAACTTAAACGTTCCTTTGTACACCACTGCCCAATAAAAAATGTGTGTATTGTGTTCAGGATTCAACTATGTATGTTTTCTGTTTCTTTATTCCACCATAACTTCTAAACGCTTGCCCCGATTTAGAAGTGTTTGGTATTTTTAGAATCGTTATGTCATTTTGAGTGTCATAGGGTACCAACCTATCCAAATATCAAGTAAGTAGTTGTCTAAATGTCCAAATGTAACTAAATTAACGTCAAATGAAAGGTCTTTTAGAGTACATTCCTGAAATGTCGAAATATCAAGTATATAGTCATCTAAAAGTCCAAATCTCAAAAAACGTTAATAAATTTACATAAATATATTGTATAGGGTACCTCAACGGTCTAGATATCAAGTAAATAATTCTCTAAATGTTCAAATGTTAATCAAATTAACATAAATTTATCGTGTTTAGTAGTAAATGAAAAGTCTGATTAAGTACATTCCGGAAATATGCATGTATCTATATGGATAAATACATAAGCCACAATATTTCATAGAAATTCGTTGTAAAAATAATTATAAATGGAATAGTATAAATAGAATTATTAATACAATAAGTTTAAATACAAAAATAATTATAAATACAAATACATAAATAATTATAAATACAATAATATATGTTTTAATATATTTCCTAGATGGTTTCAGTGCATTGGTGTTTAAATAAATGCAATACGTGTGACCTGAGCATGTAGGCGAGAAACCGAGAAACTTGGTGCGGCCTTTACATGATTCTGGTTTTCTCTTTCGATGCTTTTATTTATTACGATAATAGGACGAAAAAGTATTACCTATTGGTAATCTGATATCTTCGTGCATACAATATATCGGTGTTCTCGCAATAATGGATGCGAAAACACGTGCCACTTTCGTCATGTGTTTATTAGCGGATATAATAGCATCATCCCTCACCCTTCTTCCGACCAATCTAGGACAGGAGAGTGCCCCATTGTGCCCATGAGTCACCTCTAATATGGACATCCCACCTACGTGCGCATCTGTCTCTATACAACTAATGGCTAATGGTCACTCATTGTTTTCGTGTGCCTAATTAACTAAGCAACCAACGAAGGGGGAGCAGCTGCTCTCTCGCGGCGATGACGCGAATCAATCACGATGACGTCACACCCTCCTGCTGCGCTGATTGGTCATATCCTATGATTTATATCCCCAATTTTAACCACCGCGCTCTTTCCTTCCGCAATCTACCTACTTACAAATCCATACAAAGATAAGAGTATACCATTTTAAAGTTGGAGATTTCGGCGCAAATATTACTTAAATCTGTCACTAACAACAACAATTATATTGCAAAGAAATCTGGATGATACATGGTACCATATACTTTCCCAAATTTCGTCTTGTTGAAGTGGCATACAATGCATCGCTGTTCTAGGTATTGACTATATAATAAGCGCGATAATTTATTTGCATTCGATTACCAAACTCTTATGTTTTTCTCTAAGGCGACATGATACCAGGAAACGACCATATCTGAAGAATTTTAGTTTTATCAGTTTTTTTTAAAATATAAGCATTAATTTAAAAAAGTTTCTATGTGAATCCCTCGATAAGGAACCAATTAAAAATGTTGACTCAAAAAAGTTTCTCATAGCCTTGGACATTAGGGCTCGCGTTTACTCCTACAATAAACTATATTATAGTTTATTTGTAGGCGATATAATTTATAAACATTTACACACTATAATTTGTAATATTTATGTTTCAATTAGCTCCCAGACTGCACTCTGTTTACAGACTATAATGAAAGTCTAATCATATTAGTTATCTCAAGCACACAATAACACGATGGTAGCTCCTCTATCAAAACGACGAATAAATAATAATAAACAGATTACCTCTCAGTCTGTTAGGTTCTAATTGTATACCGTAAACAATGAATAATCATTACAAGTCTAAATCAGAAGTTGAAAATTATATATTATGGGCCGTCCACATATCACGTAATTACGTTTTTGGGATTTTTGACCTCCCCCCCCCCTCCCCCTTGTCAACAGAAATAATCAGCGACCTGACCCCCCTCCCCCCTCCTCCCCCCAAGATTACGTATTCAACCGGATTTCCGGAAAATGTGAAAAATAGTGAACCCAGCATTTGTAAAGTGTTTGAAGACGGTGACTGGAAAAAAACATTTTAGAATGCTTTTAAAAATGTAGAGCTTTTAAATTAAAAGTAATTACAAAATCTGAAACTCTTCGGTTTATTTTACAGATATTAATCATTAGACTACGGTATTAAAGAGATAAAAAATATTTAATGCATTTAAAATACACATTTAATGTGCAGGTTTAGACCAAAAAAATTGCGATGCGGTGACCAAACTTGATTAAGTGATCAGGACGGCCCCCCTCTCCCCCACGAACTCAAGCGTAAGCCTCAGCTCCAACCCTCCCTAACCCTCGGTGATTGCGTAATATGTGGACGGCCCCTTATAGCAGTTCACACTTTCTGTTACTCCCTGATCAAGGACATTTTAGTTTCAATTTATTTTATTAAAATTGCGGTAATAACATGGAGTTTTACAATTATTCAATGCATCGCAACCTGCCTTTTAGGTGTACAATATATTTTTTTAAACAAGACTGCGAACAGAAATTGATTTAAACAATTTTTTTAAAAACTACTTTTATGTTAAAATACACAATCAGTTAGGCTACGTATTAAAAAGCTAAATTATTCAGAATAAAATTTTGTTCAGAGATAACCTAAAAATATTAAATAGTTTAAAAATAGTCAATAATTAAGAGAATTAGTAATAAATTATCATTTTATAATAATAAAAAAACACGGTAGATAAAAATAACAAAAATGGTATGTCTTAAAATACCTATATAATCATTAAATCCACTACACCTTGCTAAGTAGATAATAAAATAGTAAACTTTCAATTTGATAGTAGGCCAATTTGGAGGAAACGGTAGAACGCTTTGGACTTGGGATTTGCGGACGCAATCAGCGCTTCTTTTAGTTGGAATTAGGTTAGAGGGGTAGCGGAGCTTTCACATTAATAAGACAATCGCCGTAAAACTCCTTCGGAAATAAGACCCAAATCTCAATCTCCCGACAAACTTCGCCTTCAAAGAGGATAAAGAAAAAGGGGTAGGAATACCAACTTAAATAATCAGTTGTTCGCTTGATGAAATCAGGTGACTATTTATAAATACGTGCGGATTTTTTTTACAAATTCTTCCAGTTCTTCAGTTTATATATTGGCGTATTTAAATGGAGGATATTTAGCCTGTGAGAGCGGCCACCCTTCACTAGACTCCAATTGATTGTGAGCGAAGGGTGGTTCTCATCAAGTTGTTTTCTCCGTTATTGAAAGTCGTTGCAGTTGAAGTTGAAGTGTTTATTCAGAAGGTCTGTAGTAGGTTGCCAGTTCGTAATGCCTTGGTCGGTATTTCGCCGGTGTGTAGGTAGTGTGGGCGCGAGGTGAAGTCGTGGTTGTGTGTCCGAAGTGTGAAGCGCCGCGATAGATTCGAAGATAATGATGATCGCGTATACTATGCGTAGGTTGGTCGACTCGAAGGTAATGAAAAGCGCGAGTACTTGCAGATGAGCGGTTACTGTCCGCCAGGGAATGATAATGATGTTTAGTCGCAGTAACTGCCCAACAAGGGAATGATATTGATCGATCGAAATGTACTGCGTTTTATATGGTATGCAGTGACGCAATAGTTATAAAAAGAGGTGAGAAATGAGCGTGTTAATTCGTATCGATCAGGAGAAATGACATTAGTCATGGTTTGACTGTGCATAAAATGCCGAATTTAGTTGGAAATCAATTGCAGCTGGCTCGTGTATATTTGAGCGAATTTGCGGTTTCGATTCTGTAGAAATTACTTTTTTGTTGTGGGTATGTTGGACTGAGGCTCCAACATGCCCTTGTTTGTACATGACCTGAAAAAATGATTTTTTTATGTAACCTATTACTGTTACATAAAAAATAATATAAGCTGATCTTACGTACATTTTACTTTCCTGACGACCTATCGGAAAGGAAAGTATTGTGATCGCGCTAAAAAAAAATTTTGAGATGAAGATGGGAATATATATTTTGAGACTCCCTGAGACGATTGAGACTATTTCCAGACCGATCTCTGTCTGTATGTATGTCTGTATGTCTGTATGTCTGTATGTCTGTATATCTGTATGTCTGTATGTCTGTATGTATGTATTCTTCCACGATAGCGCCCAGACGCTTAATCGGATTGAGCTGAAATTTGGTATATAAGCTTCTGTTAACCGTCGGAGGAACCCATTAGTTTTTGGAGTCCCTACGCCCTACGGTTGTGGTACCTCCCATACAAATTTGGGGTTCCCGGCGAAAAAATTGTTTCCGCGATAGCGCCCAGACGCTTAATCTGTCTAAGTTAAAATTTGGCATAGAAGCTTCTGTTAACCATCGGAAGAACCTATTAGTTTTTGGGGTACTTACGACCAACGTTTGGGGTACCTGCCATACAAATTTGGGGTACTAGAGTAAAAAATGTCGCTGTTTTTTCGCACCTCCCTGGATACTAGTCAGGAAAGTCTTGGGGTGACACAACCGATTTTTTTATTATGTATATGTGTAATATGGATATTATGCTTCATTTATATTATTATGCACATTATGTGTTATATAAATTTTAAAAATGTTCTGCCACGAACAAACTTAATTACTACCTGCTGGTTGGAGGATATTGCCGTTTATGGCAATAAGCCCGCCATTTGTACCCGTTGTGGTCAATAAAGAGTTTTTATTATTATTATTATTACTGTTTATGTCTGCTTGTTGTGCGTAAAAAATCGGTAACGAACACTGACGTTATCCAATCTACACGCACTGTTAAGTAGCGAATGAACTTGGGAAATAAATTAATAAGCACGTCAGGCGAAATGAAAGCGATAGCCGGTATAGCCTCTCGGAATCTAGCGACCGCGACGTCCCAAGATTGATCGATTTTATATTAATGACTACAATAAAGAAGTTTTCTCTTGATAAGTTATTATGACACTTATTAATTGGTTTTGGATATACTTCTACAAAAATCGGAACGAGGATGATGCTATCAACAAGTTTGAAGAATTGATTCGAATTGAGAAGAATTAAATCGCCCATCTAGGCACAGGCGTAAGCCTAGTTAGATGTGTGACGTGCCTCGGGTTGGTGGGATTGAGAAGCCTATTAGTCGAATAAGAGTGGTATAATCGCTATAAAGCATACTAATTTATAACTATTATATAAGTGACACCTGTATAGTAGTCGAATAAATAACCTTTATAGAACAAACAAAACAAAAGCTACTAGATTACCCTTACTCTACTAAAGGCTGTATAATGGTTACAAGACCCACTTTTATACAGCTTATAGTCATATTGTTATCACTAGGACCTCACTTACTCAGCGTATAGTTTTATAAAGGTTATATTAAAGTTGCAGATGCTATATAAGCAAAGCGGCCATTTTTTCTCGAATCTTTATAACTTAAAATTTTTGTATGATATTTTGTATTAAAGGTAGATTATATCTCAAAGTGTGTCAACAATACCCAGCAAGTATTCTTTTTTACTGCGAAAAATAAAATTAATTTACAAAAAAACTTTAAAGCATAATTATGAATTAAAATTCAGATAAAATATTAATATTTTGAAGGCACGTTTAAATTTTGTTAGACATGTTACTTAATATTGTCGATGAAATGATGTCCGCAAGAGAATTTGGTGTATTAAACTACAATACAATCATTTTAAGGTCAATAAAATTCAATGTATTAGTAGCCATTAGTAATTCTATGTTTGCGACAGCAAATGATCATGCAGCTTCCTTTCGTTATCATTCTATATCATTTTAAGGCATTACCCGACTAGAAGTTGTATTAAAGTACCAATTGGAGACAATTTTACAGCCGCTATGGCTATATAAGGGTGGCTTATACCACCAAAGGTAGCCGTTGTGAGCGCTATTCAGCCACTATTCAGCTAAAAGCCGTATAAAATGCGGCTAATCCGGTCATTTAGCAGTCATAAAAACGTTTAGATGACTGCTATATGACCAGTTCTTGTGACTAAAAGCTGTAGCGATACCGTTGCCATGACCATTATATAGCCAATTTGTGCTACTTGAGAATGTAACTACATTTTTTGTACAAGCATTAAATAAATAAAATAAATAAATGTATATTTCAACACTCCTAGTGCTGGACCAACATGAAACTTGACAAATTCACAATTAATGTTTCATCACACGTGAACTCGTCTTCATAATAATTTTAATTAACGTTGACTAGAGCACGACATTTACGTAATAATTGTACAACGAACTCACTTCGCAAAAACTCGTAAATGTACAGTAATTACAGTGTAATTAATTAATGCATATCAAAAATTCGTGTGCGATATAATAATATGTAATTAACGCCTTTGTCTGTGGTATTTTACGAGCGAATGTTTTGGATTAATAAACGTGATGTTTAAAATAGGGGGTCGATACGCATACAATTAACAGAATGGATAGAATTACGTACGGGTTGTTTCTGACCCAAAATTATAGAGAGAACGTAGAGAGTTTCGAAGTCTTCAAAGGTTGCCGCATTATAATGTTTCAATAGGTATGAAACTAATATTTGTATCGTTTGTTTGGAGTTTCAGCTTCAGACATCAACCAACCACAGCCAACAGTCATTATACACGTTTCATTATCCAAATTCACTTTTATTGTTTTTATTCTGAATTTATTGTAAATTTCGATATAAAATTTGAATTTTTGGGATATTTTTTAAAGATTTTTTGCTGTATTTTAAAGGCTTACTAAATCGTTATTATTCGTCGTTAATCGTTTTTTTTTTTAAGTTCATTTCCTATCACTATGTAAATATATTTTTTTTATATTGTTAATAATTTTAATTGTGATACTGTTTATTTTATTATTTTTTAAAGAATCATCAGTTAAATGCTTAATCTGGGCACATAGGCAATAATTTATTTAGAATAGCATAGCATAGCATAGTATTATTAATAATTAATATTTATTTTTATTATTTAAGAATTAATTACTATAAAACGTTGATTTTGGTTACAAAAATAACAGGAACCGAACGGCAAAACCTTAACCTTTTGCTTATTTGATTTTGTCACCCACCTGGGACTAGCCCGTTCTAGGCTGGATATATCTGTTAGAGTATTGTTTGTGTACCTATTATTCTAAATAAATAAATAAATTGTCGTTTAATTGTATAAGCAGTATAAGAGAAACGGACTCCGTGAATGCGAGAGGGCTCGAGCACCCACCGTGAGGTTTTTGCTGTGAGCGTTTCGCACCGGTAAAAGGTCATAATGTAAAATATTCAACATTTTTTAGTAATTAGTGTCCACAACTATTTCTTTTAGATGTTTTAGACGCAGGTTGCAGCAATTCACACTATAAATAAACGCAAAGGGAAATTTCGAACAAACATGACAAAGCAGGTGGCACGCTAAGCACCTGCTAGGAACGACAATAAAAAACAGAAACTTTAAAATTAGGAACCGCTCTTAAAATTTACGCAACGCAATACCAAACGAATGTGAATGGTTACTAGTTTTACATGACTGCCCAACAAAAAATAAGTGTAATGTATTCAGGTTTCATCTATGTATGTTTACTGTTTCTTTATTCCACCATAACTTCTAAACGGTCGAACCGATAGAAGTTGATAGACGTAGAAGAAGAAGAAGAAGTCGATAGACGAAGTATGTGGTATTGTTAGAATCGTTGTCATAACGAGTGTCATGCCAACCCTTTGCTTTCAAATAATGAGAAAGCAGCGTCTTCAATATAAATCACCGTGTTACGCGTTAGCGTAAAAGCCAGTCGTCATTTGACAGTTTAGTTTTTTTTTCGTTCTTAATCTTCGCGGCCGTCAGGAATAAGCCCGGTAGGTTAACTGTGCTTAATTGTCCAAATATCAAGTCTAAATGTCCAGATCTCAAAAATGCCAATAAATTAACATAAATATATCGTGTTTAGTGTTCAATGAAAGGTCTGATTGAGTACATTCCGAAATTATTTATGTATCTATATAGATAAATACATTAACCACAAATATTTCATAAAAAAACCGTAACAAAAATAATTAAAATACAGTAGCTTTTAGTACTTTTTAATATATTTACTTGTTTGTATTTTAAAATCAACAAAAAATTGGCCTTAGAGAAACGGAATACGGGCTAGTGGACAATATGCATAGTTAAGGCAAGGACTTGCTAAATTTGAATGGTACGGCGTCCCTTTTTATTTGTTTTGAAAGAAAAGAGCGTGGCTTACACGGTGGCAAAAGGATTAGGTGGCCTGATCTTACATTGTATAGTTTCGGGTTCGATTCCTGGCCGGGTCACCATTGGGATAAATGAATTGCATTCACCTTCCATTGGGATAAATGAATTGCATTCAATGAATTGCATTTCAATTCTGTCGGTCGAATGCAATAACAAGAAACACACTTACCCTACACACATGTTACACGAACAACATACATATAAACACTTCATAGCAGGGTTGGTGGTAAGAGATTGTCATATGGTAATTAACTCGCCCATTGTGAATCCACAATAAGGAGTACCTAGTGTGCCTGTAAGATTAACTAGTATAAATTCCTTTTGAGCTCTTAATAAAACATTTACCTATGGCCAAGATTTCTAAAGACACGTTAGTTTTTATAAGTTTTCGGCGGATACTTATGAAAAAAGGATTACGTAGTACTGGTAGTAGTAGTACTGGTAGTAGTACTGGTAGTAGTAGCTACCAACATAGCTACATGTACTTATAAAGATATTTGAATATGATTTTTCGTAATGTGGATAAAACTATGGGGCTCTCTAGACCATCAAACATGCTTGACAAGCATTGCGTCGAGGGCTGGGAATTGATCGTAAACCGCAGGAAAAATGCAATTATTTTTTAAAAATATTTACCAAAAATGCCTAATTTTGTTTAAAAACCAGGGATTTACATTAATTAGACGTAATTGAATGATGAATGACGTGACTCCCTGGTATAAACTACAAAATTAGGCATTTTTGGTAAATAATTTTAAAAAATATTCGCATTCTTCCTGCGGTTTACGATCCCCTTCAAGCCCGCCACGCGATGCTTGCCAAGCATGCTTGATCGTCTAGGGAGCCCCTTAGGCAAATAGCAAGAAAACCTACCAAACGGCTTTTGACCGAGTACCTCTAACACATATACTAGCCCCCCAAGCAAAAATGCCACATCTCAGCCAGAAACTCGTATTGTGGCGTTCCATTTAATAGCCAATCTACCAACTCTCTTTGAAGTTTCAAAATAGCAAAGCAAATAAAAAGCGAACCGTGAAAAAAGCCTTTCTTAAAATTAGGCAGCCACGCCGTCTACGAGATGACTGTCTAAATATTGTTAGTTTGTTGTTTCTACTCTTTACTGCGAAACTTTACAATGGGCGGGTATATTATCATACGACAGTCTCTTCCAAACAGCCCAACTATGGATTGTTTATATGTTTGTGTGAGTGTAACATGTGTAAATTGTGTAAATGGTTACCAAGCCGGGAATTCAACCCGGAACCTTACAATGTAAGATCAGGCGACCTCGTTAACGCTTCTAAAATAAATTTAATTTTCATATAATGTAGCTATATTTTAATTAATTAAACTATATATTTAACCGTATGTATAACAATTAAATTTGCTTAAAAATGGTAAATCATAGATTTTTCAAGAAAAAAATACGGTCATATTATAAGCGGAAAAGTAAAGAATAATATACCATACATACATAATAACATATTCTTAAAGAAAGGAAATATAGGTCCGCTTTTATAATTTCACCGTGACAAATTAAAATATTACTGCAATCTTGTTATACAAATGAAGTATCCGATATGGGACGTAAGCAACCTTGATTACAGTAACTACAATCATGTTACAACATGGGTGTAACTACAACCATATTACAACATGGGTGTTACCTACTGGGACACTGATGAGGTAGGTTTCGCTTGCCTCCATTCAATGCCACAATGTTCTACTACTCTGGATTCCACTGTGCCATTCTATGATCAGTTTTAAGTTGTTACATACAACGCGCGAGCCCGTCACGCCAGTTAGGGTAGTTATTCTTTCAATAGTGGGGTGAACGTAGAGACTTATGGGCGAGACATTCCACAGTCGAGCTACGCCAGCATGCCCATCAGAGACCAACGCCTTATCAAGAGGCACTGGGAAGAGAAGCCAGCGGGCCGACCTCGCACCCTGACCACCAGATTTGGACGGATTACCCCGTCCTCCCGTCAGATCACTGGTCCGAAGTCGTTTGCGCGGACCAGTGACCTGACGGGACTCTACCTAATGTTAGCGGTAATCCAGTTTGAATTTATCGCGGACCGTGGCGTCATTAGCCCGTCTACCATTCAGGATCGGCTGGCCAACGGGCCAATCTCAAGGGTAGGAACGTCTTCCGCGCTGCTTAGGAAACGTAAAAGAGCATTTCTATTCTTCCTCCCACAGTCGATTGGCTAACGCCGCACGATGCCTAAACCGCCCAAAAGCGACCGAAAGACATCCCCCAGAGAAATCGATCAATTATGTCGTAATAGGGGAAAATGAAGCCCTTTCCAGGTTCGATCATCTTCGATGAGGCTACCAGATAGGAGTTGAACCGTGAGTTAAGCTGAACCAAGAAACCGAGTGGGTCTTAGCGGCCCATCTGCATGAGAACCATTAGCTGCCATTCTATGATCAGTCTAAAATCTAAGATAAGCCTGAAACCTAGAATCCCATTTAGAGCTGGATACTTTACATTTTAGTTTTTCTGGTTATCTAATTCGGGCGGATTGCACTTTCTAATATTGAGAACGTTTTAATGTGTATTATTTAAGGATGTAAGCATACAGACGCATAATGTCGATATCTTGGACTCACCGATGAGGAAGTTCTATGGCGTGTCGGCCAAAAACGCAAGCTATGGCAGACCATCAAACAGCGAAAAGCTGCATACGAACTCCTGCAACTTATGGCAGGTACGAACTCCTGCAACTTATGACGGGAAAACTTGCAGGGAAGAGGAGATTAGGCCGTAGACGAAAATCTTGGTTGCGGAACGTTCGAGAAAGGACCAGGTTTACAAGTGTCGCAGAATTGTTGTGCCTGGCGAAGGACAAAAAAAAGTATGCAGAGCTGACTGCCAACCTTCACTAGTTGGAGAGGCATCCTAAGAAGAAGAATGAAGTTAAAATATGATAAAATTTTCAGATAAGCCTCATTGTCAGTTTTCACAGTGCAGGGGCACGGTCGGTTATGAATGGTACAAGGATGTGACAGGCGCGTCACGTCGTCAGTAGCAAGCAGCGTTTACACTAATGGCATGTGTCAGTCACCATCTGTTGTCATTGGCTGTCACCGGCAATCATCGTTATTTTCTCCGCACTCATCAATTACGTTTTCCCCTACACACACACACACACACACACACACACACTCTGGGGCAATATTGCCCACGGGGTTATTAGCACCGCTGTACCGAGCCGGTACGGCACATAACGTCCTGTCCCGTTTGTATAACGACCATATGATCCCAGCTCGCTTTTCAAAAATGACTCCTGCTAACTTATCCATTTAGTTTGGGAGGGGGTGAGTTGGCCAGACAAAATCATATGAAAGGTTAAGGGGAAAAACGATTGATGTCTTTTTTTTTTTTATGAGATACTAATGCCATCTTGTGGCTTGTTCCTCTGGCACTTCATGTGGCCTCCACGCATGAAGTGCGAGCCTGGGTAGGACTCTGGCCTTATGGTTAGTTTCCCCTGGGAATCAACCTTCTGGCGCTCCTGGACGGTCTGCGAACCGTGCGGCATAAGCCAATCGATTGCGCACTCTGACTAACAGTCGGGGGAGTCTGGATGCAGTACTATTTCCTATAGAGCGGGGGTGGTTGCGGACCTTACGGCGACTGCTCTTGAAGCGACCATCGGCTACTCGATCCTGGGTGAACAGCCGGGCAAAGGATGCGGTGGTCCGCGATAGATTCGGTATACACCGTTTCACCGCTTCGTAAGGGAGAGGACCGCGCTAGCGACCTCGAACTCGTAACCAATCGAGAGACTGGAGTAATCTGGTCGCAATTGGAAGTAAGGGCGTGAGTAACACTCCTGGCTATCTCGCGGTTAAGGCGTTGGCCTCTTCGGTTTGTGGCAGAGCTAGACGGTGGACTGTTTTTGTCCTAAGTCTTCTGCGCTCACTCCAGGGAGATAGAACGACTACTCGTTAAAACTTCCTGAGGTGACAGGCTCGCCCGCTGTAGTCGACAACTCTAGTTGTGCCTTGTTCCCAAACGAATCGAAGCATGAAACGATTTTCAAACTACCCTTAAATGAAGAGAGAAGAAAACGTATAATGGGAAAGAACGATCAAAGTCCACGCGGTGACGGTGAACATTGATCGTTCTTTCCCGTCAGGTCCAGAGGTGGGGTGGGGTACCTCGGTGACCCTCCGGTTGACGCTGAAGAGGAACAATGATGGGAAATACTGAGCAAGGCCAATGACTTTTGATAATTTAAATATAATGCATTTTTTTAGAAACTCACGTATACTTACTTATACGTATATTATTACATTCTTATATTATAGTTTTCTATTTTTTCTGAGGTGGAATATACCTAAGTAAAATGTATTTTTTTTTTTAACCTCAAATATGTTTGGTTTACAGACTAAATATATTTTTGTCTCACTCAAACCCTTGTTAAAATATATTTTTTATGTCAGTAAAATTTCAAAATGGAATTGCCGAAATATTAAAAAACTTGACATAAATCGTTTTTTTTCATATAACCCTTCATATTGTATCATCTGTCCCACTCAGACACTAATTACTTGTACTAATTTATTTTTAATACTTAATAATTAATCGCTTTCATATTTTGACTTATACAAAAATTGCCTTTCAACGAACTCAGTTAGCAACGTTTCAATAGAGAATTCTTTCTTGAAGAGAAAGCAACTTTCTTGTTACTATATCTCGAAGATTAGTCTTAAACTTAATTTTCTGAGCTTTAATTTACTCGTAAGGGCAGGGCCACACGATGCGGTGCGGCTGCGACGCGGCGTCTGAGCAGGTGCCGCTGCGGCGTCCTACATACAAATATCCATGGTATCCACAAGGTGCGCTCCGGCGCCGAACCACACGCATAGGCGAAAGCTTTGCGGTGTGGCGCCGCACCGCATCGTGTGGACTGGCCCTAACGTTCGTACCTATTTACTGAGATATATTTAGTGAGATATCACAAATCATGTTGCAATGCATGTATTGTGTTATATTTTAATTGTTTTCTCAACTGGATTCTGACAACTTAGCTGATAATACAGATGAAGGCTACCGCGACACTCGCCACTATTTTCCCTTTTTATCTAGACGTAAAAAATAATAATTTCAGCTATCATTGGCCGATGCGGAAGAAGAAGATTTTATTATTATTGTTCGTGTTTCGTAATTGATGAACCCCATAAATTTAATATTATTCGATTAGTGTCAAGACGTTATAGTATAACCATATCAGGCGTTTACACATTTAACGATAGGCGTGAAAAACTTACCGAAGTCCTAATGATAACTATGGCAGTTAATATTTCGCCTACTATACTATCATATACACGTTCAGTAATAGTCAATAGTAAGTAGTAGAATTTATTTTTTAAACAATCAATAAAGCCAATTAGAATTATGTAAAAGCGACTTCGTTCAATAAGAATACTAATTTCAAAGAGTTTGATAATAAACCGCTGTTCATATTTGAACAAGGCGTTTTACTAGAAACAGCGGAAGTAAGAGCCGACAGAAAATAAACATCCTCCAAGCCTTTCAAATAAATTAGTCATCTAACAGAAAATGACATAGGTAGATCACACAGTAACTGTAACAATGGTTTACAAATGTTGTAAATACCTTTCCAAACACTTATAAGTCTTAGATCATTTTAGTGACAACTGTTCTAAAAACCTCCCCAAACTCTTATAGGTCTTAACTGATTTCAGTGACATTGTTCATGTGATGCTACATTTATTTACTCCGAATCACTAGTCTATACTGAAACCGGTTATGTGCAAGTTTGGCTCGTGCGCCAAGGGTTTCGTACCTACCACATCTCAACGAATGCATAACAACGATGAAGAATATATTATAATGTTTATCTATATAAGAATGTGCGCCAACCAGCTTACTTCTATTCCTCCGTATAATTGATTATAAAGCGTATCAGATTGCTCAGCGTCGTACAACAATTTGGCTCAAGGATTACAAGGCGTCATACACGGATTTTACTAGGAAGCGCAACGTATAGATGGCACTCATAGTTCCAAAAATTAATTAATTTCCTGTGTTATTTCGCATATACGAAATAATTAAAAATTAATTATTTTGTAATATGCGATTTTCGCTCAAGAAGCTCTTTGCGAATTTTATTACAATAAGAGCTCGGCCATATCCCACGAGAAAGTACATCGGCATGACACCAGGAATAAAACTCAGTATCTCCAACCGTTCGTAGCACGTACTGCCAAGTTTCAGTCTACTAGTCGATACATAGGCCTGAAACTTTTTAATAAATTGCCTGAAAGACTTAAAAGCGATTTAAAACATCGATATTTTCAAGAGATCCATCCGAGTTTATCTCCTTAAAATTAACATGTATGCTCATAACGACTTCTTAAAATATTGTAAAAATACATAGCATCGTATCTAACCATTTAATCTAATACACATTTATTGTCAATTGTTTTGTTGTAAACTGTTATGATATAGTCTTTGTTTTTGTGAATTGTAAGTTTAAAGTTATATATTGTATATCATCTCTTGGCTAAATTGAGCAACTAGTTTAAGATTAATTTAATGCCATTCCTACACAATTGTTATGGTTGTATTGGAAATAAATACATTTATCTTTATCTATTAAATATTTATTAATAAGTAAGATAGGTGGTTACTTCAAAACCTCTGACCGTTGGTGGAGTAAAGTTCAAGATGTTATGATCGGATCCTGTGGAGCGGTTTGTGTCGTTATTGCATTTTAACTACAATTTTGTCAAATAAGATTTCGTCGACTATATGTCAAGCTAGCATAACCAAGCGGATAAAATTGCGTAAAGCGAATATCTCTCGCGTAATAATAAGAATAACCACTATTCCCTTATTTTGTCGGTCCTTTTCATCCTTTGATAAACTCGCCTCAGACGCTCGACAACTTATTCCTCTTGTTAGTATTCAATTGCGCGAAGTTTTCCTCAGAGGCCCCTCAATTCGCCCGCTACGCACATATCGATTTCTCCAGAGAATATCGCCTTAGTTGAGTTTGAAATATTGAGCGCTGGCACTCGCTTTAGTATGCGATTGGAAGGTCTACTGGGCCGAGCGTTCGGGATAGATATTTAATTCGATTCATGCTGACTGACGTCGTATCATCTTCGATTCTTCTGGGAAAATAAAAGCATGTCAATAACGAAATATAGAGTTATACTCATACGAGTAAGGAAACCAGCTACTAGTGATACGCTTTATTTAATACTAACTTGCTAATAATATTCGGTTACCATCCTTATCATACAATTTCTCATTACTAATTACATTGACTGTTTATGGTATATTCTTAAGTCCATGCTTCGATCTATAGGCTAAAATAAAGATATTAAAGGTAATATTTTTATTTTGTATATTTTGTATATTTTTATTAACTAATATTTAGTATTTAGATCTATTTTATAATTATTCGACTACTTTTATTATCTATTTCGACTACTTTTATTATTTAATGATTATTTTGATTTTTTAAAGATTTTTTTTAGTTTGTTTTACTTCCCTGCAGAGGAAAATTATTATGAACGCACTTCCTTATGTCTCTGACTCTGTGTGTATTTCTTCACGATAGCGCCCAAACGCTTCATCCGATTGAGCTGAAATTTGGCATGCAGGCATCATTTGGTCATGGCAAGAGGTGAAAAGATTCTAGTTAAAATCGGTTCAATCTCGAAATATTGGACTTACAGACTTGAAATTCGGTACACAGACGCCTTGTTGGACCGAAACCGCATTGTGAAATATTTGTTGGAATATCTCATATACAGGCTACACTAACAATATATAAATTATGTCATACATTGCTATCAAATATTACCGCCGTTTGTTAGGGCTTAGCCTAGAAACGAACTGCGCCAGGCAACCCAGCCGGCGCGTTGGACGCCCCCCGCGCGCTCTTCCACCACCAGGCGCCGCCCAACCGAGTTCATCCTCCGGCCAAGAGACGGCTCATTGATTTTATTTATGAAATAAATATTCAGATGAATCAGCCCTTGGCCTCTTTCCGGTCGCGAATTCGCTCTATCTTGTGATACCTGACATTATTTTAAGCGATATTTTTTTAAGTTTTAGATTCCAGTGTTTGAGTTAAGTTAATATTTTTTAAGCCAATCGTTTATTCGCGGTGCGATCATGCAATATTACCTTGAAGGTTTAATGTTACCCGATTTGACTTTATTCAAAGAGCTTATTTATCTAGCACATTTTCGATCTACAATAAGTTATGTTTATTTTGCGAAAGAGGTGAGAAAATATATTATTTTGTAAATTGTCTTATGGTTAAAGGGATAGTAGGGCGGTGTCGACTACAACGGGCGAACCCGTCACCCCAGGCTGGTATAACGATATGTGATCGTTCTTTCAGCCGTGGGATGAGCGTAAAAGACTTAGAGACAAGACAATCTAATGTCTAGCTCGCCAACAACCCGTTAGAGACCAACACCCTACGGCGAGGCACCAGGAATGGCACGGCAGCCTCGCCCCCTAACTACCAGTTTTGGTAGGATATCTCCGTATGGAGTTAACCTTCAGGATACCTCCATCCTACCGACTGGCCCGAAGTCGCTTACGCGGCCTCTACCTGTTGTATTACAGCGGTAATTCAACTTGAATTTATCGTGGACCTGGGCGTTCTTTGCCGGCAGTGCCACACAGGATCGAGTGGTCCATGGTAATTTCAAGAGTGGCACGACAACAGGTCAACATCCACCCCCGCTGCTTAGGAGACAGTATATTGCCATAGTCTCCAGACTTCTTCAGCAATTAGTCAGAGTGCACAACCGATTGGCGTCTCCGAACGGCGCGCAAACCGTACAGTAACGCCGGGACGCAATCCCGCCAGGAGAAACCTGTCCACCAGCTTTGAGGCCCGAGACGCGAGAGTCTTGCCCGGAGTAGCCTTCTGCACGTGGAGGCTTCTGAATAGGAGCTGAATCGTGAGCTGAGCCGATCCGACAACAAAATGGATCTTGTGGCCCAAGCTGCACGAAACCATTCGCTAGTAAAGGGATATATGGAGTTGTCAACTACAACGGGCGAACCCGTCGCCTTAAGAAGTTTTAACGATTAGTCGTTCTCTCTCCCGTGAAGTGAACGCAGAGGACTTGGACAAAACAATCCATCGCCAAGCTCCGCCACATGCCCGCGAGAGGCCAACGCCTTAACCGCGAGATAGCCAGGAATGTTACCCAGCGGGCTTACACTCACGCCCTTGCTTCCAATTGCGACCAGATTACTCCGGTCTCTCGATTGGTTGCGAGTTCGAGGTCGCTTGCGCGGTCCTCTTCCTTACGAAGCGGTGAAACGGTGTATACCGAATCTATCGCGGACCACGGCATCCTTTGGCCCGCTGTTCACCCAGGATCGGTTAGCCGATGGTCGTTTCAGGACCAGTCGCCGTAAGGGCCGCAACCACCCCCGCTCTATAGGAAACAGTACCTACCTCTTCCAGACTCCCCCGACTGTTAGTCAGAGTGCACAGTCGATTGGCTTACGCCGCACGGTGCGCAGACCGTCCAGGAGCGCCAGAAGGTTGATTCCTAGGGGAAACTAGCCCTAAGGCCAGAGTCCTACCCGGGCTCGCACTTCATGCATGGAGGCCGCCGGATGGGTGTTGACCCGTGAGTGTGACCAACCCTGAACAGAATGGGTCTTCGTGGCCAACCCAGCAAGGGCCCATTAGCTCCCCAAAGGGATAGAGCAATGTAGACGAATAGAGTCGAAAAGGTTGGGTATTTAAAAAAAACTCATTTAAGGTTCTGTGACCTTAACTGAGCATTTCCCCATTAGCTGTATAGAAACATTTAATATTTTGTGTAGAATAACATGTATGAATCTACGTAAAAGGTCATTCCATAGAGAGAAATACAGCTATTGTAATTTGTACAACGATGCAAACGCTGCATGTTTCAAAAAGTTCGGACGTGTAAATTTCACGCAGTCGCGAACAAAATAGTTGGATTTGGTAACGCGGAGATAGGCTTGAGCAAACGTCGGAACAATACAACCCGACCTTTTATCACTTCTGCTGCTATTATTACCGATGAGAATGGATGAGATTTTATTTACTACATTTTGCAAAACGTAAGTATTTTAAATCCTATTTTCTATATTATTCTATTTTATTTTATAGTTCTGAAAAACATTCATATTTGTTGACTATTAATGATTCTATGTTTAATTTTGACAAAAAAAATATTTTTACTAATTTTGGAAAGTTTTAATAATTTGAAATACTTTTGACTATTTTAAACTAGTTCTTTAATTTTAACTCCATCTATAATCTACTTTTTTCTAAATGATATTTTCTTTAAAAAAATGTAAATAACATATACAGATAGGGGGCTAGATTGCGTTTCTCTTGAACTAAAATCGGAAATTACTTCATGTGAAAGAGACAGAGTAGTGCATCAGAGCGGAATGTGAAATGAATGGTTGTAACTTTTCCGCATTAAAACTACCCACCGAAGATAAAGCAGCTAAATCTAACACCGCATGAAATGTTTTCAAACTTATTCAGGCGACTATAAGTTCGACAGGTAGTTTTGGTGCGGGAAAGGTCTGCTATAAATTCATATTGAATTACCGCTGTAATACAACAGGTGGAGACCGCGCAAGCGACTTCGTTTCCGTAACTAGTCGGAAGGACGGAGGTATTCTGAAGGTTAATTCCAGACGGAGATATCCTGCCAAAACTGGTAGTCAGGGAGCGAGGTGGCCCCACTGTGTTACCTTCCTAGTGCCTCGCCGTAAGGCGTTTGCCTCGCTGGACGGTAGATTTGTATCGTCGTAAGTATAGATAACATTTGTATCGTCGGTAGATTTGTATCTACGATCACCTCACGAGAGACAGAACGATTATTATCGTTAAAACTTCCTGAGGTGACGGATTTGCCCGTTGTAGTCGACATCTCCGTATTTTTTTAATTTATGCACTACTTTTTAGCAATTATAATTATTTGAATACTAGATTGGACACCTTAGACCAGGCATCCTATAACCTAGTTAGGTGACATTATATTGATAAAATAGGTGTTCTTGCCTCTACATTTTTATCTATAATATTTTGATTGTACATGTTGTCCATTTTGCTGTAGATTATTGTCAATTACAAATGAAATCAAATTAAACTTCATTTAATTATCTGTATTATGATAAATTTCAAGATGCTGATGCTAACGATGCGAAAAAAATATTCTAGGTTTTAAATACATCGGCAACCGAAAATAGAGAAAACAATATCTAGTAGTCAACAATAAAATTAAAATAATATGAAATTCATTAATAACAAACTAATATCAAAAAATATATACTAGTTGTTGAACAATAGTAGCATTTCTCACTTGAGTACCGATTTGCCATAAAATAAATTCCGCCGTTGGTGGTCGATCAGCAATTGAATACAAATTTTGTGATAACTTAATGACATGAGTCACTGTCATTCTCACAACACAATTGACACTTGTTTAATAAACTTAATAAATAAATCTCATATAGAAAATAAATTTCAAATAGACACCCCCCGATCCTAAAGGGGCGTCTTTACTGGTCTGAATGCATGAACTAATAAAAAGACGTATCAATAGAAAGCAATGAATAGGTCATTTACAATGTCGAATTGACCTTAAGAATTGCTTTCCAAGCCTTTCTGGACTGTATTAATTTTATCAAGGATTTGGAGGATAGTTTCAATTCATGCACGAAAGAAATTGGCAAGTTTGTATATGAAAAAATAAACATCTTACCTTCAAAAACCTTAAACTGGAAACGCTAAAAGCTTTGAAACTTTAAAAGATTTCAGAAGACCCCAATTTAGCGGTAGTTATAGACGCTTGATTTTTCACACATTTAATAAAATGGACAAATGCGGAATTAAAATTGAAATATTTCAGAAACTTCTTATCCCTAAACGCTAGCATGGAATGTGAAATAATTATTGCGATACACGATATTTTGCCGAGATTTACACCTGGTGTGCTCAGCTGTGACCAGGGACACTTTTTAAATACAAAACGCCGATACAAAATACTCTCTAATAATAGGATTTCAAAAAACGCAAAAGGACACACGGAAACATATCTTCAAAAATGTACTCAATCATCACCTTACAGGATACCGTGATCTAACGATATGCGTCAGTGTCATGACACTGCGATTTTGTATTCGAAAGTAATTTGCACTAAGGTTTTGTATGAAGAACTACTCCTTTACCCGTCCCCTTAATTCAGTCCAAATATGAGGGTAAATTTATAAATCTCAATTGCTTATACTCGTATATTGATCAAGAATGCAAAGATATCTTCATTTCAAGAATAGATTCCTTACGATTACACCAGGATAAAAATACAATAGGATTTAAAAACTTCACGTGATTTAAAAAAAAACAAGTATCACAAATAAACTAATACACTGTCAGATTTAATATCAACTCTTTCATGCACTATGGGAACCGCCACTAACCAGTAAACAAGCTTTAAATCAAAAACCAATTTATGATTTTCGTGAATCGTACACTTTACGCGCACATTAATAATAATTTGTAAGCTGTATGTAACACTCGAAATTTTCGAAATTCGCGCGCTCCGGGCCCGGCCCCCCAACACCGTTATAACCTACGCAGTGGCGACAGCGGTATGCGGCCTATCCGCAAAACAACGGATTGACAGCTCTTTCAGTCTACCCTGGACAACGGCGGCTGCAACGTCACCGAAATGTCGGATGCTACAAATTTCACGCGGTAAATTCATTTCTATCCCATTTATAATAAAAAGGTTTTTATTTTATTTTTTTCAAAAAATATATAAGAGTTATTTTTACACAACGATTTTGCTTCACTCATAACTAGGCAGTGCCTGTTCCAAGGAAAACGCCAATTTTATATGATTTCATTTTTTTTATTATTATTTAGTTTTATAAAAAAGATGTCAATAAATTGTGTTCGTAAATTAAAAGAAATAATATAAAATAAAATAAAGCATCATCATGATCTTACAAATTAATGTAAAATAATAATACATTTCTTCCCAGAAAACTACAATGTCATGCATTTTAAGGATTTACTTAGAAAATTCAAATTTAAATGTGAAGAGTTTTGTTTCTGTCGACCTAAATCTACAGCTTTCGACTTAGTTACGACGTGTAGCTCCAGGCGCCGCCCGCCAATGTTTTAATTCAAAGCAAATATGATTCTACCTTTGCTATTTGCTTAATGTCTTTAGTAAAGCACGCACAGGAAGGGAAAGAGTCTGTTTACTCTATCTCTCTTACACACAGTCACACACACACACACACACCCTTACGATCTCCCTCTTTCTACCGTCTACCTCTATTCCTCTGGCACTATTAATTAAGACGCGCCAGGGTTTCCGCTCTCGTGCTGAATCTCATCAACCTTGAGGTTGTATTTACAGAGCGAACGTGTATAGGTTTTGGAGCCCTTATTGCTTATTTGTTAAGGGACAACTTTAGCGGGCGAAGTGGGTCAAAGCGAAGGCGGTGCTCCAACGAAAACACAAATTTTCCTAATGACAATCTCAACGGTAATCAAATAAACAACGAATCTAATTTAGTCCCAACCGCGGTGAGTCAAAATAGAAACTACGGCCGTAAAGTTATTCATAGGAGGGTCAATCAGATTACTGAATAGTACAGAGTGGACGTTAACTATAGACGCTATTTAAAAATCAAATAAAAAAGAATTACTGTGCATAGGAATTTTAAAGTTATATTTTTAAAAACTAGAAAAAATAAAATTTTTATGACATATAAGTTTTAAATATTATATTGTCTAAGTGACGTCCACCAGCGTGTTTACATTCTTCAAGTCGGACTCACAGATTCTCAAAAACACGTTGGCGAGTTGCTCTCGAAATAGCGTTGATTTCCCGTATAATGTTGTATTTTTGCTGGTCTATTATTGTGGGATTATCTTCATAAACACCTAATTTAAGGTACCTCATAGAAAATAATTGTTTGGAGTGAGATTTGGGCTCCGTGAAGGCCACTCAATGTCTCCTTTCCTTGAGATGACTTTCCCAGGGAACATGATTGTTTCAATCGGTCTATAGACACTGTGGCGTGATAGGTAGCCTCATCCTGCTGAAACCAGGTGCTAGAATTGTCACCTTGAAATTCTCGATAGATCTCTTGATATTTAAGGCTTGACTTCTCTTGCGAGTCGATTTTTGTGGATTTTGTCTTACCGATTCGCTAATACGCCGAATAGTTTTTAGCATCCGCGCTGACTTCGGGCGGCCGTCATTATATATTCTCCAGGCCCAGTTGTCACTATAGTCGCCGTCATACAAACTGATAACCGGCCCGTACCTGCCATTGGCCTAGGGACGGTCGCTTGACGATAAAAGATTTATTTAAAACTCGATATCATTATTATATTTTGTTTGGTTTATTAGACATATGTTATAACATTATTTAATTACTAATAGGTTCAATCACCATAGAAAAGTAGGCAGGTAGACATACTGTCGGCAAACAAACCACATCAATTCGTCAATCAAAATAAATTTAAAATGTGGATATTATATTTCGTTACCTACTTACTACGTGTATACCGGAGCCTTTTTGGAGTATTTTACAACGCTTTTGGCAACGGTATTCAGAGAGTACACACATAATTTTGATGCTATAAAATAGTTAATATGGAATTTTGACACGAAATAACTACTAAATAGTGCAGTTTACAATATTTTATATTTTACAGTATTACAATACAGTTTAAAAAATTAAAGGGTTAAAATTCGTCTTCGCTGTCACTATCGTCTTCTTGAAAGTTGATAATAAGAGGTCGGATATCCATTAAACGTGCTTTCGCTAAGTCATCATTCTGTAGGTTTTCAGCATGACGGACACATTTATTCCAGTCTTCGGTAGTGACATGGTCGATAGCTTCATTCAGTATCTTCTAAATGTCTAGTGATTGAAATATTGCGTGTAAAGCGTTATAAGTTACATACTTATTTATTTATTTATGACGGCTGAGTTTTTTAATAGCGACAAGCTTCAAGTGAGTGGTTTAGTACATCGATTTTCGATTTTCTGGCTTAGTTTGATGTACTGAATCGCCCACTTAAAGGATGTCACTATTAAAAAATTCAACCTGTGTAATAAACAATATCGACAATATCGATAATATTTTATCGATATTTCTTTATACGATATGACATGAAATGACCTTTACTACAGATCTGAGTGAGAGATCGTAAAGTTATGAAAGTGCGAAAGGAATGTCATGATTCTAATGATTTTTGGCCCAGTCATCAGTTTGTATGGCGGTGACTATAATATTGTAATCCATTTAAGAATAGTTTTTGCGCTGGGTGATTCCTTAATGTCTCGTAAACCAAGTGAACACTGTACAATTGCTTCGCAATCGTCACAGAATTATGCTTTGCATAAAACGCGCGAACACAAAACGCACGTTGCACACCTGTGAATGGTGTATGGCGACTAAAATTTACATGAATTGGCGCATCTATCGACACCACTCGCGTACCCGTAAGCCCACGATTTTTGAAATATAAACAAAACAAACCGCGAACACAGTTAACGCCCACCCTGTATTTTGACATGTACTAAAATAAATTCAATCAAAATGAAAAAGTTGAGATTCAACACCTTCAATCATTGGTGAATCGAAACATTCAGTGATACTTGTGCCATTCATACATATTGTGTCATTCATACACTACATATGTGTCATTCATACACTACATATGTGTTATGCCATTCATAAATTTGTTTCTTTGCGAAACGGCCTGTCGAAGCAAACTGGTTACCCGATCCAGAAAAAAATCTGATACGTAGACATTATTTCCTTATTTTTGATAGGTAGACATACTGTCTAATAGACAGATATTTATTATAGACTGGCTGTTGCCCGCGGCTTCGCTTCGCGTAAAGTTTCGAATCGATTTGTTAATTTAAGTAGCGTGGCGTTTATTTGCCTTTTTAGGCGCTACCTTTAGATATATAGTGCGAGACGCCCCCCTCAGATGCACGCTACCTATCTCGTAGACGTACGCGTCTTGTTCCTCGCCACCCGCTGAACGCTGACCTTGCTGGGCCAGCAGCCGCCGCCGTCTGCTAGGTATTTCGGTGTGCTTGCACGCGTTACTAATTTCATGCTATCTCTATAACTATACCACCTAAAAAAAATATTTTGATGAGGATTCTTATTTCATTGCTAATGTCTTCAACAAACAATGCCTACTTATTTTTCTTATTTTTTTGAGACATACCTACTCGTAAAAGCAGTTATTGTGGCTTAAATATAAAAGATGGATATATAATGATGTCGCAGACTTTTTTATAGGTCTTTTTGAGGCCGATATTGTCATATATCGTTTTCCGTTTCGTTAACGCATGCCGATAAAGCAACTCACCAGCTCATTTTTCTCCGACTGGATTTAAAATATCATGATTTCGAAAGGAAAACCAATATTTATCACATTTAAATATAACCTATAGCACTTATCGATAATGGAGCTTTCTATTAGTGAAATAATTTTGGAAATCGGATGAGTAGTTTCGTAGATACACACTTACAAGCTTACAAACATACAAACTTACAAACTTACAAACATACAAACTTACAAACATTACTTCTTTATGATATTAGTTTAGATAGATATGATAGATAGACATCAGAAATATCTAACAGACATTTTAACAAAAATAGCATTCTGGACAAGGGGAATTCTTAAAACAGTAGGGCGGTGTCGACTACAGCAGGCGAACCCGTCACCCCAGGCTGTTATAATGATTATATGTGATCATTCTTTCAGCCGTGGGATGAGCGTACAAGACTTAGAGACAAGACAATCTACCGACTAGCTCCGCCAACAAACCCTTTAGTGGCCAACGCCTTACGGCGAGGCACCGGGAAAGGTAAAAGCGAGCAGCCTCGCCCCCTAACTACCAGTTTTGGTAGGATATATCCGACTGGAGTTATCCTTCAGGATACCTCCATCCTCCCGACTGGTTAGGGGTCCGAAGACGTTTACGCGGCCTCTACCTGTTGTAATTACAGCGGTAATTCAATTTGAATTTATCGCGGACCTGGGCGTTCAAAGACCAAGGTCATTTCAAGAGTGGCATGACAATAGGTCAACATCCACCCCCGCTGCTTAGGAGACAGTATATTGCCATAGTCCCAGACTCCTTCAGCAATTAGCCAGAGTCCACAACCGATTGGCGACGCCGAACGGTGCGCAAACCGTGCAGTAGCGCCGAGATGCAATCCCACCAGGTGAAACCGGTCCACCTGCTTGTGAGGCCTGAGACGCGGAAGTTTTACCCGGGGTAGCCTTCCGCACAAGGAGGCTTCTGAATGGGAGCTAAATCGTGAGTTGAACCGATCCGAGAACAAAATGGATCTTGTTGCCCAAACTGCACGAAACCGTTCGCTACCGAATTCTAAAAACAAATAGAACTATAAAACAAAGCTAACATATTTAGAATGTGACTCATGAGCAAATTAATAATAGGTCTTTCTTGACACCGAATAAGGCTATATATTACTTGCCATGCACGTATTTTTATACGTGTACTTTTCGATAAATAGGCTTAGAACATCTCGTTGTTTAGTTTTACATTCCCGGCCTATCAATCGATGAGGAGGAAAAGTATTGCGATCGCGCCATTTTTTTTGACACGAAGGCGGAACTATCCGTTTTAAGCCTCTGAGGCGATTAAGAAATTTCCAGATTGAAGTCTCCCTGTGTGTATTCCTCCACGATAGCGCCCAAACGCTTAATCCGATTGAGCTTAAATTTGGTATGCAAGCATCATTTGGTCATTGAAAGAGTTAAACATATTGTGGTTGAAATCGGTCCACCGGGGGGGGGGGGGGGGAGGGCGTACTAGTTATATATCATCCTCGAAATATTGGACTTATAGACTTGAAATTTGGTATACATATGCCTTGTTGGACCGAAATCACATTTGATTAGAAATTTTGATTAGATTATCTCATAAACAAGATACACTAATAATATTTACATTCAGCCATACATTTTCATCAAATATTAACGCCGAGCCGCCAAAGCGGTTGTGTAACGCATCGATTTTATTTATGAAAATAATAATCAGATGAAATAAGTCCTTGGCTACTTGCCGGGAAGGTCTTGGGGTGACACAACCGATTTTTAATTTTCGTGTCATCACTGTGACCAAATAATCCAAGTTATTACGGTCGGAACTCGCCTTAGCACTAATCGAAAGTATATTAAATAATTCCGATCAAACAACTATGTTTAGTAAAACCTTAGTAAAACTGTCCTATTCCAGAAATTTGTAAAGAATAATCTATAGCCAGACAGTTTTATTACATAAAAAAATATTTTTGTTCCTGTGTGATAGAAGTCCATAGTTTTATAGGCATTCTGGCTTTCCTCGATCTACCCGTAACTTCTCAAAGCCACGTCTCGCTCAGAAATAATTCATTTCCCCCCCGATTTTTCAATGTAATATAATGTATGTTTTACCGAAATGTAAATCACAAAAATGTTGAGTTTTGTAAATCGCCCGCCCGAATACGAAATGCCGGGGCCTAATGTGTAAAATGTATTCAACCGGCTTTCAACGGTTTGATTGGTAGCACAGAGGCCTCGTTTCCATCGACGGACGAAAAGTGGGAAAAAGAAAAGAAAACGATAGGATAGGACGAAGTCGATCTGATTTCACGCTGTAACTTAAAAGGAGCCAAGCCGACCACGCTCCCATATCATTATATTTCCATGATTTTTCTGAAACCTACAGTCCCTCTCCATATTATTAGACGCACCATGCGTTTCCTGTACTAATGTACAGTTTTCAATACTGTCAAACATTGCTCACAGAATAGTGTTTATCTTAGGTACACAAGCTTACGAAATTGGTTTTTGAAAAATACAAGAGAAATTTTCGTTGATTTTTATGTAATTTGATGTACTGATTTCGAATATGACCTCCATTTTTTTCCATCACGTCAGGATTTTTTGTATAATCGATATTTTTGCTAAATCCTATTTGAAAAAGGAATTCTCTCGAACAATTTTGCATGTACTATATGATAATAAAAAGAGGTTCCTTGGCCAATAAGGTTTTTCCTGACAATTTGGAGCTCAGCAATTCAGCTGCTTCATTGGAAAGGGCCAGATCTCAAGTTAGATCATTAAGTTAAGCTTCTTCATTCGAACGCCCTCTAGTCAGATCAATTAGTTAAACCCAAGAGAAAGGCTGAGGTGAATCGGCTGCAGAGGGCTTTTATTCGGTATCGGAGCCTTGAACTTCTGGATCTTCCGATTCTGAAGACTGTTAAAGATGAATGGCAATACAGTTGGAGACAAAGGCACTGGCACATCAGGTTCATGAAGAACGGGGAGTATAGCCGATAGTATGTTCTCAGGATAAGAGATTAGCTTTTGATTTTTGCGGTTATATCCACGGACATGACAGGAACAAAAGTAACAATCATCAGAATGGTTTTTCGGCTCCCTCCATGTCATAGGAATTCCAAATCGTAAAGCAGTCTTCTTTCCTTTGAGCCAAAAGCGTAGATCATTGAGACACTGCACACAAACTTTATGAGAAGCCCACGATTTGTTCTGGTCTCCCATTTCTGGTCTCCGATGCTAAAATACGCAAGATAAAATTGCCTCCAATAATCTGTAATGCTCCTCATGCGATTTTTAATAACACTATAAATTGTTTATGTGATAAAGTTTCCACTTGTCGCTGTTTTAGCGTACGCACGACACTATACATGAAAGAAAAATTGAGACGAACTTTAAAATTTCCACGTGTTTTATAGTACTACGAACATGGTAAGTACATAAAAATCCTAGTAAATTTGAATTTTTCAAGAAAAAGTGACTTGTGAAAGTTTTTCATTATTTTTTTTTATTTCACCACCAAAAACTACATAAAGTTTGGCTATCAATTCCATTGCATTTTTTTCATCGCAGGTCTGTGTTATCAATCAAAATAAATAGCTTTTTACTTAAGTTACAAATTTATTTAAGTTATTATAATTATGAGTAACGGATTGTTTATTATAACTTCCCGCTATAATATAAAGCAGAAATCCATTTTTTTGCTTTATTATAGATATATCTTTATGTTGTAATTTGAAAAAATTCTAAATTTGAATTCTAAAATGTCAGCATATTTTGAAATTTTCTCAATAATTAATCTTATTTAAATAATAAATGTAGTGATTATTTGCATCCAAACTTTTCTCCGGTTGTAACGGTCTCCGTTCCATCGGGTTCAGAAGAGGGAGGAAGAGAGAGTGCACCCGTGGTCGCGCGCCCACCTGTGCACTATAATATAGACTGCGCACTTGACTGCTTCCGGAAAAAATGGACTATGAAAAGACTAAAGAGACCTATGGCGATGGACAATGGGTAGCAGTAACCACGGCTGCTACTGCATCTTTTCCTCGTAGTCGAAAATACACAAAAAATAGTATTAAATCCAAAACAATGACGTATGGTGCATGGAACGTTCGGACTCTTTTGGATCGCGATTCCAACCTTTGCCCTGAAAGAAAAACCGCTATAGTAGCCCGAGAACTACGTCGCTATAATGTTGACATAGCTGCCCTCAGCGAAACACATCTTGCAGAGGAAGGGGAACTAGTGGAGCACGGCGGTGGATATACCTTCTTTTGGAAGGGCACTGCCGCGTCGGAGTCCAGACGATCTGGCGTTGGATTCGCGGTTAAAAACTGCATCGCAAACAAGTTGGAGGAATGTCCTGTTCACATCTCAGACCGCGTTACCTCACTGCGCCTTCATTTAAGCAATAAAAACTTCCTCAACGTGATTAGCTTGTACGCGCCAATTCTGGACAAGGAAGACGATGTCAAGGAGAAGTTCTATGAAGAAGTAACTCAACATTTGTCTCAGATACGACCCAAAGAACAAGTTTTACTTCTAGGCGACTTTAATGCGCGAGTTGGACAGGACTACGAAGCGTGGCCTAAAGTTCTTGGAAGGCATGGAATCGGCAATATGAACAGCAATGGCCAGCTTTTGCTCAGTCTGTGCTCGTTATTTGGACTAGCAATAACTAACACTATGTTCAGACTACCACCGAAATATAAAACCACCTGGATGCATCCAAGATCCAAGCATTGGCATCTGATTGACTATGCTATAGTCCGCCAAAGAGACATCTCTCAGGTGCACGTCACTCACGTCATGCGTGGGGCGGACTGCTGGACGGACCACAGACTCGTCATTACCAAGCTGCAACTTCGCCTACACCCACCGCGTAGGACCGAGAGAGTTAAAGGTGTTAGCCTAAACCTACAACACCTAGAAAATAAAGAAACGCAGCAAAGATACGTCTCTGCAATGAACCTAGCGCTGAGTACACTTAACGTTGAAGACGGTGATTTTCAAGCCAACTGGAACCTTCTCTCTTCTCATGTACTAGAAACAGGTACTCAGATCCTGGGCATTAAAACTCGGAGAAACGAGGACTGGTTCGACGAAAATGAAGAGATACTATCAGAGGCAATTAAAAATCACCGAGAACTACTACGTCGGCAACATCACAGACGCCAGCACCATAACATCACAGATGAGCTAAAAAGAAGTGGAACTGAGCTACGTAGACTGACTAGGCAAACTAAGGACACTTGGTGGCAAGAAAAGAGCCAACACATGCAGTGGTTAGCCAATACTAACCAACTCGGCGACTTCTACTCAGAACTGCAGAAGCTGATTGGTAGTACCCAGCGATGTAGCGTTCCCCTTAAATCCTCTGATGGTTCACATCTGCTGAAAAGCAAGGAAGATGTGTTGAAGAGATGGGCGGATCACTTTAACACCTTGCTCAACGTGGATCGATCTGTGGACATGCAGCACATCGGCTTAATTCCTGCGCTGCCTAGTGCTGTTGAGCTAGACGACCCACTCTCTTTGAAAGAGGTAGTTACAGCCCTAAAAGAACAGAAGAATAAGAAGGCGACTGGCATTGACAACTTACCAGGAGAGCTACTGAAATATGGAGGCGATGAGCTGCACACGAAGCTATGGGCATTGTTCGGACGAATGTGGGTCGAAGAACGTGTACCAGCAGACTTTAAAGTCTCTCGCATCTGCTCGCTCTACAAGAACAAAGGCGACCGTTCTGACTGCAATTCGTACCGCGGAATATCACTTCTCTCTGCTCCTGGTAAAGTGTTCGCCCGAATACTTTTAAACCGACTGATGACCCTGTCGGAGAGGATTCTACCAGAAACCCAGTTCGGATTCCGTCCAGATCGAGGAACCTGTGAAGCTATCTTCTCCGTTCGTCAAATACAGGAAAAAAGCAGAGAACAGGGTCAAAATCTGTATCTATGTTTTGTTGACCTAGAGAAGGCATTTGACAGCGTATCACGTGAAGCCCTGTGGAAGATTCTGGAAAAGGTTGGATGCACTGAGAAATTTGTCAGACTGATTCGACTTCTGCATGATGACATGGAATGCTGTGTGTCAGTCAACGGTGAACAAACAGGGTTCTTTCCTGTAAGCTGTGGCGTGAAACAAGGCTGCGTGCTTGCGCCTACCTTGTTTGCCTTATATTTCGCAGTTGTAGTCCGTGATGCTCTGCAACACATCTCAGAAGGTGTTAGAATTCGTTTTCGCACAGATGGCTCTCTTTTTAATCTGGCAAGACTTAAAGCCCACAAAAAAGTATCATACGCCACGATAACGGATATAATGTATGCCGATGATCTATGCTTCGTAGCCGAAAGCCCAGATGGCCTGCAAAGGTTAATGACTAACCTCGACGTGTCATGTAAGAACTTTGGCCTAAAAATCAGTGTGAAGAAAACCGAAGTGATGGCCAACACACTTAATGAAGAACCTATATCTATTAAGCTCGGAGAGACTCCTCTGAAGCAAGTGGACAAATTCAAATACCTTGGAAGCACTATAACAGCAAAATGTGACCTTGACTCTGAATTGAACGGGAGGATAGGAGCTGCTTCTGCAGCTTTCGGTAAACTCCGTAGCAAAGTCTTCAGCTCACACGACATCAAGCTGGGAACAAAAGTGTCTGTCTACATGGCGATCGTCCTCCCAAACCTCCTCTACTCGTCAGAGACATGGTGCCCATACCGAAAGCACATTCGCGCACTTGACAAATTCCACCTTCGATGCCTACGCGACTTAATGAACATCAAGTGGTCGGACCGTGTGAGGAACACGGAAGTTCTTCGACGCGCTAAAGTCAGCGGAATAGAAGCATACATGATGCGACGACAGCTGAGATGGTGCGGACATGTCTCCCGTATGCCTGATGAGAGAGTGGCAAAGCGTATCTTTTACGCTGAACTAAAGAACGGCAAGCGGAAACAAGGCGGCCAGCTCCTCAGATACAAGGATACTCAGAAGAGGCATATGAAAAGGTGCAACATTGAACCCTCTCAGTGGGAGAGTAAAGCGAAAGATCGCCCAGGATGGAGATTGCTAGTGCAGGGCAATATAGATGATTTTGAAAAGAAGAGGCTGCTCGACATAGATGCCAAGCGCGACGAGCTAAAGGCCCGACCACCGGCGGCCATAAAGTATAATTACGTCGATGGTGTCTTGACTTGCGCCAAATGTGCACGCACATTCAAAGCCAAGATCGGCTACATCAGTCACCTGAGGGCTCACCAGCAAAACCCCCAACAATAAAATTAAAAAAAAGAATCTAGAATGCAATCGCTATGGCCGAATACGGCTAGAAGGATATATATCTTTACTAGCGACCCGCCCCGGCTTCGCACGGGTGCAATGCTGATACTAAATACAGTACAGAAAAACTGTGAACGTTGTATATAAAAACATCGCGGCCCGCTCTGGCTTCGCACGGTTATAAAATATATAGCCTATGTGATTAAAATCGATCCAGTAGTTTTGATTTATTCATTACTGCCCGTGGCCCGCACGCGTTAAATTTGGAGTAAAACAATCCCCCTTTCCCTATACCATGAAGATTTCCTGCTATCTTTGGAATATCTAAATTCATACACTACATTTTTACTTATTTACTTTTTACATTTTTAACTATTTATTTTATTTTTACAACATATTACAGAATGTCTTTATAAACAACGTTCACAGCTTTCTTGTCATTAGACAATACAAACATGTTTTCTCTGGAGGTCACTCTTGAAAGAGCGACATACAGTTGTCCATGTGAAAAACAGTCAACGCTCAAATCTAAGCCTGCAACGTTGAAGGTTTGACCCTGCGATTTATTAATGGTCATTGCAAAAGATGTCTTTACCGGAAACTGTAAACGTTTAAATTGGAAGGGTAAATCCGATGGTATCAGAGGGATTCGGGGAATCAATACATCTTCTCCGGTATCACATCCTGTGAGTATTGTGCACTCTATTATGAAAGTTTTCAATGATTTTACCAGCAAACGCGTGCCATTGCAAAGTTTAGGTGGATTCAGGTTTCTTAATAAAATAACAGGACAACCTACTTTCAACACCATTTTGTGAGGAGGGAGTCCAGACGGGTTCAAAGAGTTTAGAAATTCTGTAGGAAAATGAACAGCTTCTTCCAAATCGAGAACAGTATCGACCGAGTAGTATATTTTCGTCGGCGCATCAATCTTTGAAAGAATCAAGTTATTTACTTTATCTACTTGTTCGTTAGTTGGTGACAGAATCGCTCTTTCTTTAAACCAAGATATTGTCTTATAACTTATGTTATCAATGTCAGGATAGACATTGTTGACTAACTCTTGGATGTTGTCTATCAAAACGCAAAGGTTTTCTAGGTCAATCCTTCCCTCACTTTGTGTTAACTCTCCATTGCCAACTTTTAGCAGCATCTCTGGAAATAGCCTGTTCTCACGTGAAGATGACGAAACCCTCATATTAGTTTTAAGCTTTAATTTATTGACATGTGGCCAAAGGTTGGATCTTTTTAGGCAAGCATTTATTTCGTCAGCACGTGTTCCTCGAGTCACAACTGGTAGGATTTGACGGAAATCTCCTGAGAACAGAATTGTACATCCACCCATAGGTGAATTTTTGTTGCGCAAATCGCGCATTGTCCTATCCAGTGCTTCCACAGACGTCTTGTTTGACATGGTAGCTTCGTCCCAGACTATTAATGAGCAGTCACGTATCAATTTTCAGCAATTCAAAGCAGATTGATTAAAAATGTTTTTCCTGTACCTCCTGGGGCATCAAGGAAAAACAATTTCCCTTCATTGTTATCAATTGTTGATAGTAATGCAGTGAATACTTTTTTCTGATCGATGTTTAATCGTGGCTCATCTTGAGCTATATTTTGTAAAAGTCTCGTTTGATCGTATGATGTTTCTCTTGTGTATTCGGCACTGTTAGTTAAATCTGAGTTAGTAGTATTAGCTGGCATCGGCAGCCCAAAATCCTTGATCGATTTACCCGAAAGTAATTGCACTACTTTGTTCAATTCCAATAATGCTTCGTCAAATATGTTTTGATCATATTGTACATCATCTGAGTTTAACTCTCGCCGTCGCCGAATCAGAATATCACTGGCCATATTTTCTTGAAATTTATTCCATAGATTAACAGAATCAGTTACTTGACAAAACACTACTATGACGGCAAATAAATATCTTAATGATGTAGCTGAACTACAAACAGCTGCTTTTGATAATGTGTTTTCCCAGTGAGAATCGTCTTCCAAGAGCCCCATAGCTTTGCATGCTGCTTGATAAGTATTGTAAACAACACCTTGTACAGTTCTTAGGTGTGCAAAGGATGTCGCGCCTTTTACAATATGCAATAACATTCTCAGATAAAAGCATTCGCTGTTGTTGGGATGAACCACGTAGACTCTGCCAAGAGCATCCGTTTTTTTTACTCCGGGGAAACCATCAACCGCAGTACCTTGTTTTCGCCGTTGAAAAGTTTTAGAACTCTGGTTCCATGTATAGTAACCTGGAACTCTGTCATACGTCAGTGTTTTCGCGAAATCATCTTGAGCACATAACTTGAAGAATGCTGTCAATGTTGTATCCCGCGGGTTATTAACAACTTCTTGTATATTGTTCTCTGTGAAATATACTCTTTGTCCATTTTCTAAATGAACTGCAAGGTGGACAATTGTGGGAGCCCGGTCGTGCACTTCGAATGATAAAATCCTCCATACAGCTTCAGAGCTGCAGATGTAACGTCCAGACTGATATTTTTCCACTTCATTTGGTGATTGTATGCTGAAAGTGGCTTGATTACTGCCTTTATTAATGTACTTAGTAACATTTTGAATTGACTTTATTGAATTGCACAACTCTACGTTGATGTGGGCATCAAAATTTTTCAAAAGGAGCGGATTATAGGAAACGATCCATCGGTTATCAATATCATGGTTTCGGACGGTAGCATTTTGCCCACCCTGTTCTGGCGATCGTCGACGATATTTGGGATATCCGTCATCGCTAGTACTTGTTTGAGTTTGGAACGACTTCGGAAATTTTTTGCTGCATTTAGAATCTCGCATACATGGAGAATTCGGGTTTAAAGTCCCGCAAGGGCCGTGTACCATATGTTTCTTTACGATTTCGTACAGGATAGGATCTTCATCTTTATCCGGTAATTCAGCTGAAATAACCCTGTCAATTTGGTTTGGTCTAATTTTGTTCACTAACCACACCAACAGGTGTACATGTAGCAAGCCACGTTTCTGCCATTCTATTGTGTACATATGACAGCGCGGCGGACCGAATATATGAGACTTGTTAATGAGGTGCAGGAGTTTTTGTACTTTTAAATGGAAGACTCTGTTAACTATATCGTATCTGTCTTGTGGAGTTAAATTGGTGTTAATATTTTTTTTTTGATTTCCGGCCAATTTGGGTTACATGTTGCAGTTATAAATAAATCAGGTTTGCCGTAATTTCTTACGTAAGTCATGGCGTCTTGCGATTTTTCGTGTAAATATCGAGGTCCACCTGTGAATGATGAAGGTAGTATAACCAACTGCCCAATGCCGTTGCGGTGTTCATTCGCCTGTAAAGCATCCTGAAGATGAACGTAATTTTCAGCTCTCAATTTAGTTTGATTATTACGGATGTAGGCCAATCTCTCAGATTCAATTTTCGCATATT